>OX420937.1:5000-15000 GCA_949091785.1 Polymixis lichenea | reverse complement strand
GGATGCGGATTCTTGAGGTGCTGACTCCCTTCTTCACAAGAGACCACAACGGTAAGGTAAGTAAATTTCTAAAGATTTCGGGTGGTTTAAGTTTGGTGCCTGCTTGTAATTGGGCCAATTTCTCATGAAATTGGTACCAATTCGCATTATTCGGATTTAATATACACTTGGTCTTAATAAGATTTAAATTTTGGTGTATCTGACTTTTAATTTTGCTGCCATTACCGTTGTAGTTGTTACCGGGAGACGTTAACTGGACCTTAACAGTACGCCACGGACAGGCGTGCCAATGCGTCCCACTTCACGCGTATTGGGCACGCACTGTCGAAAGCGTTGTGATCGGTCTTTTCTAGCTTGGCCAGCACGCAGTTGTGGCACTTTGGGGCCTCCTCCGCCAACCGCGACGGACAGTCAGCTCGCAGATGGGGATCGCCACAGTGCACGCAGAGATCGGCGGGCTTCGTGCACAGTTTCCTACCGTGGCCAAAGCACAGGCAGCGAGTGCACTGCACCAGTGGAGACTGGTCCTGTACTCTCACCCGCTGCAGGTCAATGTGCACGCGGCCCGCCATGGTTAGCCTCTGCCAAATAGTCGGGGACACCTGCAGGATGACGTGGCCCATGTGGGGGTTCCTCGTCTTACGACGGTACTTCACCCCCAATCTCACATCACCCACAGGAATGTCCCCGATTAGGTGGGCGTTCTGCTTTTGCAGGGCCTGGACTATTTCCTCATCAGAATGGCAGGAGAGGACATCCTTGACAATTATTAGCGGATCTTTATTCTTCACCTGCTCAACTACTAGATTGCCGGCTCTCTTTAACCGGTCGGTGACCCTGCTTAGTTCTTCTTTTGTCCGGAACCCAACGACCACTTTTTGATCTCTTGCTTTGCGCAACCGTTCCACTCTTGTGCCCTCGTTTCGGGCATCGACCGCCGCCCTGAGCTTCTCAATAACCCCTTCACTGGTATCTTGATCGTCAATAGACGATACAACAATCGAATGAAGGGGCTCTTGGATCTGTTGCTTCGGGCTGGCGGCCATTTCCGCAAAAGTTGGGCCCTGGCCTACAACGTAGCGAGGGGGCTGCTGGAGTTGTTCCGACAGTGCCTGGGTATGTTGGTGGCACTCCTGCAATGCCTCTTTATGCTCTTTAAGGCCTACCATAAGGGTCTTCATGAGCTCTGTCGATTCACCTGTGGTTGGCCTCGGATCATGTATGGTTTCAATTTTGTCCGCTCCAACAGCTGCTCTTTCATTTTCGGTTTCGGACTCTTTTACCAGCTGGTAAAGTCTCTCTACGGCTTTGGTGATCTCGTCCTTTATTTCCTTTTTAAGGTTTCGAGAGCTCAACAGCTGCATTTTCGCCTTTTGGAGGCACGCCTTTGCTTCCGTGGTTCGGTTTAGGTACCTCACGGGTTTTGCTTCCTGTGGCGAGCTCTCCTCTAGCTGCTTCTGTCCGTCCAACTTGTACTGAAGGGTGAGTGTTGCTTTGGATTTAAGCTTTGGGGGGCTAGACGAAGGGCCCTTCTTCGGAGGCGTTGGTGTTTTATGAGGCTGTCCAGATGGACGGTCAGCCTCCCACTCCCCAATGCTACGCCTAACCGATGGACCAGCTTGTGCGAGTTGTGGCCTCCCCGTGTCTGAGCTCTCCTCCGAAACCTTCGTCTTATTTACAGGTGTCCTGAATCCGAACATGATGGCGAGTTCGGGGATACGAAACTACTACAATGTCAGAGGACACTTGTCTGTACTGAATCCCTGTAAAGGGGGGATCAGCCGAAAGCAAAAAACCAAACAGTTAATAAATACGAGCCTAATAGCAGGACTCGCTCACGTCACAAGTATAAAAAGTCACTAATATGGCTTCAGGAGAAGCTACAATGTCGTAAAAATCGTCTATTTCCCAGACTACTACGAAATAACGTTATTGAAAAAGCTCACAGAGCAAACAATTACAAAAATAATATTCGTCAAAAGCTGATGTCTACCTGGCCACTAGTAACAGGGTGGGTTGGGCGGGCAAAATTTTTTCGCGTTTTCGTCAATTTTCTCAGTCAGATAGTCTCAGGTAGCCTAACTAGGAACGAATTAGCTGAAAACAGCGTCAAAATGCGTCACCTGGATGCGAAGATATTGACCAATGTATGAAAACTTGGTTCGGTCAGGTAGATTTTTGGTAACTACTAGTTACGTAGAACAATGAAAATTCTAAGTATTAAGGTGGCTATGTATGCTAGGCACACGGGCGAGGTGTCAAAAGACGCGTCTCCGCGCGAACTAGCTAACTATGGCGTTACTGAAAAGCGTGCTGAACAAAAATTTTGAATTTCAGCCGAAAAACGTGAATTTTCACTGAAAATTTAAACAAAACCAGGAATATTAACTACCCTACACGTCTCGGACTCGCGGAACGCGCACCGGATTGCAGGTAAGGCAGGTAAGTATCTATTGAAACTAATTTAAACGGGATTGACCTAAAGAATTTTGAAATATTATTGAATTATGTATCCAGTACATACAGTTTGTAAGAATTTTCAAAGTCTATGGAGCGAAAGAAAATTTTTTCGCGTTTTCGTCAATTTTCTCAGTCAGATAGTCTCAGGTAGCCTAACTAGGAACGAATTAGCTGAAAACAGCGTCAAAATGCGTCACCTGGATGCGAAGATATTGACCAATGTATGAAAACTTGGTTCGGTCAGGTAGATTTTTGGTACCTACTAGTTACGTAGAACAATGAAAATTCTAAGTATTAAGGTGGCTATGTATGCTAGGCACACGGGCGAGGTGTCAAAAGACGCGTCTCCGCGCGAACTAGCTAACTATGGCGTTACTGAAAAGCGTGCTGAACAAAAATTTTGAATTTCAGCCGAAAAACGTGAATTTTCACTGAAAATTTAAACAAAACCAGGAATATTAACTACCCTACACGTCTCGGACTCGCGGAACGCGCACCGGATTGCAGGTAAGGCAGGTAAGTATCTATTGAAACTAATTTAAACGGGATTGACCTAAAGAATTTTGAAATATTATTGAATTATGTATCCAGTACATACAGTTTGTAAGAATTTTCAAAGTCTATGGAGCGAAAGAAAATTTTTTCGCGTTTTCGTCAATTTTCTCAGTCAGATAGTCTCAGGTAGCCTAACTAGGAACGAATTAGCTGAAAACAGCGTCAAAATGCGTCACCTGGATGCGAAGATATTGACCAATGTATGAAAACTTGGTTCGGTCAGGTAGATTTTTGGTACCTACTAGTTACGTAGAACAATGAAAATTCTAAGTATTAAGGTGGCTATGTATGCTAGGCACACGGGCGAGGTGTCAAAAGACGCGTCTCCGCGCGAACTAGCTAACTATGGCGTTACTGAAAAGCGTGCTGAACAAAAATTTTGAATTTCAGCCGAAAAACGTGAATTTTCACTGAAAATTTAAACAAAACCAGGAATATTAACTACCCTACACGTCTCGGACTCGCGGAACGCGCACCGGATTGCAGGTAAGGCAGGTAAGTATCTATTGAAACTAATTTAAACGGGATTGACCTAAAGAATTTTGAAATATTATTGAATTATGTATCCAGTACATACAGTTTGTAAGAATTTTCAAAGTCTATGGAGCGAAAGAAAATTTTTTCGCGTTTTCGTCAATTTTCTCAGTCAGATAGTCTCAGGTAGCCTAACTAGGAACGAATTAGCTGAAAACAGCGTCAAAATGCGTCACCTGGATGCGAAGATATTGACCCGGGTTAGGTTAGGTTAGGTTAGGTTAGGTTAGGTTAGGTTAGGTTAGGTTAGGTTAGGTTAGGTTAGGTTAGGTTAGGTTAGGTTAGGTTAGGTTAGGTTAGGTTAGGTTAGGTTAGGTTAGGTTAGGTTAGGTTAGGTTAGGTTAGGTTAGGTTAGGTTAGGTTAGGTTAGGTTAGGTTAGGTTAGGTTAGGTTAGGTTAGGTTAGGTTAGGTTAGGTTAGGTTAGGTTAGGTTAGGTTAGGTTAGGTTAGGTTAGGTTAGGTTAGGTTAGGTTAGGTTAGGTTAGGTTAGGTTAGGTTAGGTTAGGTTAGGTTAGGTTAGGTTAGGTTAGGTTAGGTTAGGTTAGGTTAGGTTAGGTTAGGTTAGGTTAGGTTAGGTTAGGTTAGGTTAGGTTAGGTTAGGTTAGGTTAGGTTAGGTTAGGTTAGGTTAGGTTAGGTTAGGTTAGGTTAGGTTAGGTTAGGTTAGGTTAGGTTAGGTTAGGTTAGGTTAGGTTAGGTTAGGTTAGGTTAGGTTAGGTTAGGTTAGGTTAGGTTAGGTTAGGTTAGGTTAGGTTAGGTTAGGTTAGGTTAGGTTAGGTTAGGTTAGGTTAGGTTAGGTTAGGTTAGGTTAGGTTAGGTTAGGTTAGGTTTTTTTTTTTTTTTTTTTTTTTTTTTTTTTTTTTTTTTTTTTTTTTTTTTTTTTTTTTTTTTTTATACTACTACCTCCAACGGAATTGGAGCCTATGCTAGGCTTGTCATTCATACTAGTTCTCGCAATTATTCCTCTCGCACTATCATTCTTCATACTATGTCTTTCTATCATTCCTTTCTCTTTCTGTCTATAAGGGTAGGACGCCCTTCTATTTCCCTATTTTTTATTCTATTCCATTTCCATTTATTTAATTCGGGTTAAACACGACACAGATGTTTTTATTTCTCTGTTACAGTATTCTTATTCTATTGTTTTTATTTTTACAATGATACTTATTTTGATTCTTACTCTTATTACATGTTTGTTTGCAACAATCCTTATTCTATTTTATTTCTATTTACATTTATTCGTAACTACTTCTATTTTCTATTTCTTATTTCTAGTACATTTTTGTTTGCAATTTTGACACTATCAATTTAACACTGTTATAACTACTACAAAATTGTTTCTTAAGGCTACGCTTATTCCTATTTCTTATATTAAAACATTTATGGGTCTTAAGTCAACGGTATTCTTAATTCTAACTTACTTTCTTAATATTACTTACGCTAGTTCATCGCTATGGCTACAGATTATTAATTATACCTATTTTGGTACATTTTCTGGCGTTTCTTAGCAAATTTGTTACGTCTGTTTTCAATGCTTGACCGTAATATTCTATATAATATTAAGTAAGCATCTTTGCTTAAGCTGATTTATTCCTTTTTATAACTTTGACGCAAATTTCAACACAATATTCCAGAAACTCCTCTCTCTTTTTCCCTTTCATCAAAGGCCACACGTTTTCGGCATTCAGTTTGGTGTCGAGCACGTGCTCGGCCACAAGTCTTTGCTGGTCAAATACGGGACAGCTGAACAATATATGTGGCACCGTCTCAGCAATGTCGGGATCGCAGATGCACGATGGGCTCTCTTTACACCTGAAGCGATTCAAGTATTCCGAGAACCCACCGTGCCCCGTCATGATCTGGGTAGTTATACTGCTAATTTTGATCTTCCTAACTATCCCGTATGTTAGGTTAGGTTAGGTTAGGTTAGGTTAGGTTAGGTTAGGTTAGGTTAGGTTAGGTTAGGTTAGGTTAGGTTAGGTTAGGTTAGGTTAGGTTAGGTTAGGTTAGGTTAGGTTAGGTTAGGTTAGGTTAGGTTAGGTTAGGTTAGGTTAGGTTAGGTTAGGTTAGGTTAGGTTAGGTTAGGTTAGGTTAGGTTAGGTTAGGTTAGGTTAGGTTAGGTTAGGTTAGGTTAGGTTAGGTTAGGTTAGGTTAGGTTAGGTTAGGTTAGGTTAGGTTAGGTTAGGTTAGGTTAGGTTAGGTTAGGTTAGGTTAGGTTAGGTTAGGTTAGGTTAGGTTAGGTTAGGTTAGGTTAGGTTAGGTTAGGTTAGGTTAGGTTAGGTTAGGTTAGGTTAGGTTAGGTTAGGTTAGGTTAGGTTAGGTTAGGTTAGGTTAGGTTAGGTTAGGTTAGGTTAGGTTAGGTTAGGTTAGGTTAGGTTAGGTTAGGTTAGGTTAGGTTAGGTTAGGTTAGGTTAGGTTAGGTTAGGTTAGGTTAGGTTAGGTTAGGTTAGGTTAGGTTAGGTTAGGTTAGGTTAGGTTAGGTTAGGTTAGGTTAGGTTAGGTTAGGTTAGGTTAGGTTAGGTTAGGTTAGGTTAGGTTAGGTTAGGTTAGGTTAGGTTAGGTTAGGTTAGGTTAGGTTAGGTTAGGTTAGGTTAGGTTAGGTTAGGTTAGGTTAGGTTAGGTTAGGTTAGGTTAGGTTAGGTTAGGTTAGGTTAGGTTAGGTTAGGTTAGGTTAGGTTAGGTTAGGTTAGGTTAGGTTAGGTTAGGTTAGGTTAGGTTAGGTTAGGTTAGGTTAGGTTAGGTTAGGTTAGGTTAGGTTAGGTTAGGTTAGGTTTTTTTTTTTTTTTTTTTTTTTTTTTTTTTTTTTTGTTTTGGCAGGAGTGGGAAATCCTCATGGACGCCCAGACTGCCTCACTAGTGACGCAGTCTGGGCAGTGCCGGACTCTTACCGGCTAAAACCCACTCCTGCCCTTGCTCAGTGTCCCTCTGACATGATCAGAGACCTTGTTATACTCTCTTCTGATTGTTGCCATTCTTTTGGTTCTTACGTTTTTCAGGCAGTCCTGTTTCAGGAAGAGGTTATTTCCTGGAGGCGTTTTCGCCTCATTTCATCTTATTTTCCAGAGTACTTTTCTCTTTCTTATTTATGGGTGTCTTAACGAGCTTACATCTTACATGGCTAATATCTAATTAACTTATTTGTCTATATTATTTTTGTATTTTTCTATTTTCCTTGTAAGTCTACCTATTCTAATTTCAACAATATTATACCTATTACTTATTCAACACTACATTTATACTATGGCTATCCTAATATATACACAATATATCATATAGACATACTTTTATAATCTAGCTTAATTTCTAATCCTATAGTTTTATCTAATAATGTTTTATTTAGTTTTTGGTGTTTGCCTTCCGTCACACATAATAAATTCACAGCTGCTATTTCGAATTCAATATAAACTTTAAGTTTGTCCTGCTTTTCATTAATGTAATAATATTCATCTTTTAATTTCAGATGCTGCTCGGCGATCCGCGTACTCAGGACTGGTGCTACACGTTGAATACGGCTTTTAATGATGTTACCCGCTATCCTTGCATCAACGGACTCGTCGGACCACAACGGTACGGTAGATTTGTAGTTAATGTCGGTTATGCTGTTTGTACTGATGAATTTCCTTAAACTATTAAGACGTTTTAAATGCATTTTATTGTAAATTTTTTCCTGTTTAAGTGATTTTACTGTAGAGGCCGCTATTAATTGGGCCAATTTCCCATGAAATTGGCTCCAATTTGCTTCTCTTGGGTTATAAAAATTTGAGGTTCTGAAAACGTTTGTAGCTATAGGTTTCTGAATATTATTTTTATAGTCATCACCGTTGTGGTTTTTTATTCTGAGAAAAGCTGGCTGCACATTAGCAATACGCCACCGACAGGCGTGCCAATGCGTCCCACTTAACGCGTATCGGGCACGCACTGTCGAAGGCGTTGTGGTCGGTGTTTTCCAACTTGGCCAGCACGCAGTTGTGGCACTTAGGGGCCTCTTCCGCCAGCCGAGACGGACAGTCGGCACGCAGATGGGGGTCGCCGCAGTGGACACAGAGATCAGCGGGCTTCGTGCACAGCTTCCTGCCATGGCCGAAGCACAGACATCGGGTGCACTGCACCAGTGGTGACTGGTCCTGCACTCGCACCCGCTGCAGGTCGATGTGCACGCGACCCGCCATCGTAAGTCTCTGCCACACCGTGGGGGACACCTGCAGGATGACGTGGCACATATGGGGGTTCCTCGTCTTACGACGGTACTTCACCCCCAACCTCACATCACCTGCAGGAATATCCCCGACTAGGTGACTGTTCTGCAGCTGCAGGGCCTGCGTAATCTCCGCATCTGAGTGGCAGGAAAGGACGTCCTTTATGATGACGAGTGGGTCCTTATTCTTAACCTCCTCCGCCACCAGATTGCCAGCCCTCCGGATCCTTTCAGTCACTGTGGTAAGTTCTTCCTTAGTCCTAAACCCGATCACCACCTTCTGGTCCCTCGCCTTGCGTAGCCGCTCCACCCTTGTGCCCTCATTACGGGCATCAACCACCGTCCTAAGCTTTTCAATGACCTCTTCACTCGTGTCCTGATCATTCACAGATGATATAACTACCGAGTGAAGAGGCCTTTGGATGTTCTGCTTCGGGCTGGCGGCGATTTCAGCGAAAGATGGGCCTTGGCCAGCGACAAAGCGAGGGGCCGCCTGGAGTTGTTCCGACAGAGCCAGGGTGTGTTCTTGGCACTCCTTCAGCGCCCATTTGTGCTGCTGGAGACCTTCCACCAGGCTCTTCATCAGCTCCGTCGGACCTTCAGTGGTTGGCTCAGGTTCCTTTCGGGTTTCCTCTTTCTCGCAGGTCACTACTTCTCTTTCCGCTTCTGCCTCCTTCACAAGCTGGTACAGCCTTTCAACCGCCTTCGTTATCTCGTCCTTAATCTCCTTCTTAAGGTTTCTTGAGCTAAGCAACTGAATTTTCGCCTTTGAGAGACACGCTTTTGCCTCCGTGGTTCTACTTACGTACTTCACGGGTTGCGCTTCCCGCGGTGAGCTCTCTTCAATTCCCTCGGGCTGTTTGGGTCCTTCAAGTTTACTTTTGTGTGCGAGTAATGCTTTGGATTTTATTTTTGGGGGCGTTGTTAGTGGGGCCTTCTTCGGCGGCGTTGGAGTTTTGAGAAGCTGTCCAAACCTTGGCCTTTCAGCCTCCCATTCCCCGATACTGCGCCTCACGCTAGGAAGCGAGGGTCCTGAGTTTTCCATTGCTCGCGGTGAGCATCCGGTGCCCGCAGCGCTCGCGTCCTTCTTGGCCGGTGTGTGGTACATTGCTGTGGCCTTCGTGAACGTAAGATTCATGCAAATCAGTCAGAGGTACTGGCTAAACTTCTGTGTCCCTGTAAAAGGGGGATGCACAGAACGAAACAAATAGAGTTAAAATATAAAATAAAATAAGTAGTCCTACGGTCGAGCGACCGTCAAGTCAAAAGATTCCTAAAAATGAAAGAAATCAATCGTCTAAAGATGATTAAAAAATGTCAAATCTTTGCCAAAAACCAAAATCGTCCCCCTAGCCACTAGTAACAGGGTGGGTTGGGCGGGCAAAATTTTTTCGCGTTTTCGTCAATTTTCTCAGTCAGATAGTCTCAGGTAGCCTAACTAGGAACGAATTAGCTGAAAACAGCGTCAAAATGCGTCACCTGGATGCGAAGATATTGACCAATGTATGAAAACTTGGTTCGGTCAGGTAGATTTTTGGTACCTACTAGTTACGTAGAACAATGAAAATTCTAAGTATTAAGGTGTCTATATATGCTAGGCACACGGGCGAGGTGTCAAAAGACGCGTCTCCGCGGGAACTAGCTAACTATGGCGTTACTGAAAAGCGTGCTGAACAAAAATTTTGAATTTCAGCCGAAAAACGTGAATTTTCACTGAAAATTTAAACAAAACCAGGAATATTAACTACCCTACACGTCTCGGACTCGCGGAACGCGCACCGGATTGCAGGTAAGGCAGGTAAGTATCTATTGAAACTAATTTAAACGGGATTGGCTGAAAGAATTTTGAAATATTATTGAATTATGTATCCAGTACATACAGTTTGTAAGAATTTTCAAAGTCTATGGAGCGAAAGAAAATTTTTTCGCGTTTTCGTCAATTTTCTCAGTCAGATAGTCTCAGGTAGCCTAACTAGGAACGAATTAGCTGAAAACAGCGTCAAAATGCGTCACCTGGATGCGAAGATATTGACCAATGTATGAAAACTTGGTTCGGTCAGGTAGATTTTTGGTACCTACTAGTTACGTAGAACAATGAAAATTCTAAGTATTAAGGTGTCTATATATGCTAGGCACACGGGCGAGGTGTCAAAAGACGCGTCTCCGCGGGAACTAGCTAACTATGGCGTTACTGAAAAGCGTGCTGAACAAAAATTTTGAATTTCAGCCGAAAAACGTGAATTTTCACTGAAAATTTA
>OX420937.1:0-2500 GCA_949091785.1 Polymixis lichenea | reverse complement strand
TAGGTTAGGTTAGGTTAGGTTAGGTTAGGTTAGGTTAGGTTAGGTTAGGTTAGGTTAGGTTAGGTTAGGTTAGGTTAGGTTAGGTTAGGTTAGGTTAGGTTAGGTTAGGTTAGGTTAGGTTAGGTTAGGTTAGGTTAGGTTAGGTTAGGTTAGGTTAGGTTAGGTTAGGTTAGGTTAGGTTAGGTTAGGTTAGGTTAGGTTAGGTTAGGTTAGGTTAGGTTAGGTTAGGTTAGGTTAGGTTAGGTTAGGTTAGGTTAGGTTAGGTTAGGTTAGGTTAGGTTAGGTTAGGTTAGGTTAGGTTAGGTTAGGTTAGGTTAGGTTAGGTTAGGTTAGGTTAGGTTAGGTTAGGTTAGGTTAGGTTAGGTTAGGTTAGGTTAGGTTAGGTTAGGTTAGGTTAGGTTAGGTTAGGTTAGGTTAGGTTAGGTTAGGTTAGGTTAGGTTAGGTTAGGTTAGGTTAGGTTAGGTTAGGTTAGGTTAGGTTAGGTTAGGTTAGGTTAGGTTAGGTTAGGTTAGGTTAGGTTAGGTTAGGTTAGGTTAGGTTAGGTTAGGTTAGGTTAGGTTAGGTTAGGTTAGGTTAGGTTAGGTTAGGTTAGGTTAGGTTAGGTTAGGTTAGGTTAGGTTAGGTTAGGTTAGGTTAGGTTAGGTTAGGTTAGGTTAGGTTAGGTTAGGTTAGGTTAGGTTAGGTTAGGTTAGGTTAGGTTAGGTTAGGTTAGGTTAGGTTAGGTTAGGTTAGGTTAGGTTAGGTTAGGTTAGGTTAGGTTAGGTTAGGTTAGGTTAGGTTAGGTTAGGTTAGGTTAGGTTAGGTTAGGTTAGGTTAGGTTAGGTTAGGTTAGGTTAGGTTAGGTTAGGTTAGGTTAGGTTAGGTTAGGTTAGGTTAGGTTAGGTTAGGTTAGGTTAGGTTAGGTTAGGTTAGGTTAGGTTAGGTTAGGTTAGGTTAGGTTAGGTTAGGTTAGGTTAGGTTAGGTTAGGTTAGGTTAGGTTAGGTTAGGTTAGGTTAGGTTAGGTTAGGTTAGGTTAGGTTAGGTTAGGTTAGGTTAGGTTAGGTTAGGTTAGGTTAGGTTAGGTTAGGTTAGGTTAGGTTAGGTTAGGTTAGGTTAGGTTAGGTTAGGTTAGGTTAGGTTAGGTTAGGTTAGGTTAGGTTAGGTTAGGTTAGGTTAGGTTAGGTTAGGTTAGGTTAGGTTAGGTTAGGTTAGGTTAGGTTAGGTTAGGTTAGGTTAGGTTAGGTTAGGTTAGGTTAGGTTAGGTTAGGTTAGGTTAGGTTAGGTTAGGTTAGGTTAGGTTAGGTTAGGTTAGGTTAGGTTAGGTTAGGTTAGGTTAGGTTAGGTTAGGTTAGGTTAGGTTAGGTTAGGTTAGGTTAGGTTAGGTTAGGTTAGGTTAGGTTAGGTTAGGTTAGGTTAGGTTAGGTTAGGTTAGGTTAGGTTAGGTTAGGTTAGGTTAGGTTAGGTTAGGTTAGGTTAGGTTAGGTTAGGTTAGGTTAGGTTAGGTTAGGTTAGGTTAGGTTAGGTTAGGTTAGGTTAGGTTAGGTTAGGTTAGGTTAGGTTAGGTTAGGTTAGGTTAGGTTAGGTTAGGTTAGGTTAGGTTAGGTTAGGTTAGGTTAGGTTAGGTTAGGTTAGGTTAGGTTAGGTTAGGTTAGGTTAGGTTAGGTTAGGTTAGGTTAGGTTAGGTTAGGTTAGGTTAGGTTAGGTTAGGTTAGGTTAGGTTAGGTTAGGTTAGGTTAGGTTAGGTTAGGTTAGGTTAGGTTAGGTTAGGTTAGGTTAGGTTAGGTTAGGTTAGGTTAGGTTAGGTTAGGTTAGGTTAGGTTAGGTTAGGTTAGGTTAGGTTAGGTTAGGTTAGGTTAGGTTAGGTTAGGTTAGGTTAGGTTAGGTTAGGTTAGGTTAGGTTAGGTTAGGTTAGGTTAGGTTAGGTTAGGTTAGGTTAGGTTAGGTTAGGTTAGGTTAGGTTAGGTTAGGTTAGGTTAGGTTAGGTTAGGTTAGGTTAGGTTAGGTTAGGTTAGGTTAGGTTAGGTTAGGTTAGGTTAGGTTAGGTTAGGTTAGGTTAGGTTAGGTTAGGTTAGGTTAGGTTAGGTTAGGTTAGGTTAGGTTAGGTTAGGTTAGGTTAGGTTAGGTTAGGTTAGGTTAGGTTAGGTTAGGTTAGGTTAGGTTAGGTTAGGTTAGGTTAGGTTAGGTTAGGTTAGGTTAGGTTAGGTTAGGTTAGGTTAGGTTAGGTTAGGTTAGGTTAGGTTAGGTTAGGTTAGGTTAGGTTAGGTTAGGTTAGGTTAGGTTAGGTTAGGTTAGGTTAGGTTAGGTTAGGTTAGGTTAGGTTAGGTTAGGTTAGGTTAGGTTAGGTTAGGTTAGGTTAGGTTAGGTTAGGTTAGGTTAGGTTAGGTTAGGTTAGGTTAGGTTAGGTTAGGTTAGGTTAGGTTAGGTTAGGTTAGGTTAGGTTAGGTTAGGTTAGAGGTTAGGTTAGGTTAGGTTAGGTTAGGTTAGGTTAGGTTAGGTTAGGTTAGGTTAGGTTAGGTTAG